>JAECUM010092998.1:0-19490 GCA_016617855.1 Megalonaias nervosa | reverse complement strand
GAGCACTCTTAAAACTCACCTATTTCAATTGCAAGAACAGACTTAAAGACCTAATAATGTTTCCTTACCTTAAATATTTACAGCATGTTTTCTGTTTTCTAATTTCATGGTGTTTGTTTTTATTTTCGTAATCATATCATTATATATGTTTTTTTAAGTGTTGTCAAATGTTGTAAAGCACTTAGAGCTTCTAAAGATTAGGCGCTATACAAAGACCTCATTATTATTATTATTATTATTATTATTATTTATTCAAAGTACCTGGCAAAGAAGAAAATAAAAATAAGTCGTACAAACTGTATTTGACTGAAGCTTCATCAAGATACCCATACTGACTCCATGGTTGTCAAGATAGTGTTATGGTACTGATTTAAAATGTTATGATAAGAGATATATTTAGTGTATTTGTAAAAGGTTAATTTATCACACAATTTCTCTGTAAGATAATTGGAGCATCTTGTATTTCCACTGTCTGGATTTTGCCTCACCTGTAAGCAGAAGTGACTGGAAAGTAAAACCATCCTTACTGACCGAACAGTTTCTACTGGCATCAACTCTACTGTCAGGTATAATACACTTAATGTTAGCATATGAATCAGACACCTGAAAATATAAATACATACATGTACAAAAAAGCTAATGTAAGAAAGCTCACAAAATATTTCCAAAATAAAAACAACATTTTTGCAAACAATAAAACCATACTGTGATGAATGGCATATGATGTTTGAAAATTTTGTACACAAAAACTTTATGTTGTTGTTTTTGCTGCTGTAGGCAACTGATGAAGAAAACTACATTTTGCCATTGAGATGAACAACCACCACCGCAATAATAATAACAGATTTTTACCTGAATTTTAACAACATATTTTGGACTTGGTATGAAGTCAAAGTTGAAGGATATCTTGCTGGATTGAAGTTTAACTTGTCCCTGACCTATACATTTGCCCAGCACAATGTTTTTTGTGCATCCAGTCATAAAATTCACTTAATTATGTCATATGGACATAAGAACAATATATATATTTATGGACATTTTTCTTGTATTGACTTTGCAAATAACAGAAGAACAAGATTTAATAATTGCATGAATGGCACATTACACACCCACCTTATGTTTAAAATGTCCATAGTATGTTATGGGTCATCTGGAGATTACTGACCAAAGGATCCAAATGACCTGAACCTCTGGTCAAGGTATGCAGTCTTGATCTAAACTGAATGTGTGGAAACAATTCTTTCTTATTAGACTTACCATGACTATGACCTTTGACCTTCAAGTGCAAGCTGTCCCAAAAATTTGGTCAAGGAACTTACTCCAGAATAAAAGTTATTTGGCAAAACCAATTGTTCTTTAAGCCACAATAACCTTTTGACCCTAGAAGAAATAGGCCTCCTCCATACCTTAAGTGCAAGGCCTCCACAAACTATCGTCAAGATACTAAAGTTATTATGCAAAAAATGTTTTCTTCTTGCAGACAATGACCTAGAAGTTGGATTTTTTAACACTCAAATCATCAGACTTCTTTCTTACCCAATATGTAAGTCATCTTTGCATGGTCCATTACTGAAATTTTTGTGCACAAACTAATATTCTTCTTCTGATCACAATGACCTTGGCCTTTGACCTAATAAAATTGATAAGGTTCTTCCTTACCACGATTTCAAGCCATCCACAAACATTGGCCCAGGTGTGTGATGTAATATTACTGTGTGGAAACTGTTATTCTTCTTTTAGTCACAGCAATATTGACCTTTGGACCTGAATCAACAGGCTTTTCCTACACTAAGCACAAGTCATAGTAGATGGTGGAGAACTCAAGTTACTGGAAACTATTTTTCTTCTTTCTGTCACAGTGACCTTAACCTTTGACCTTTTTGCCCCAAAAGTGATTTAGTTTTTTTTTCTTACCCCAAGTATAAGCCATCCACAAAGTTTGGTAACTGTAGATGTTGGACAGCTTAAGTTATTCTACAGAAATGAAATTGGTTAAATATAGATGGACTTCATTAAAACATGCTATCCTCTTTTAGCAGGCATGTAAAAAACAAAAAATCCCACCAAAAGCTCTACAAAAGTTTTAGAACTTGAAGATCTGTTTCAGTCTTCTGATATAAAATTTGTAAATATCTTTCACGATCATCATGAATCATGTATTTTGATAGACAATGTGGATGAAGTAATTAAGCTTGCTTAGTTGATGGTATAATTTTAATGTTTAAACTTCTGAAATACAATTTTTCTTTCCTTCAAATACAGGAAACATGTTACAATAAATCATTAAATTTTTATACACTTCATCTTGTGGTATATTAGCAACATAAAATGTTAACTTATTCTATATACAGTAGTCCTCCTCTTGAACGGCCCCCCTGACCAGCGACCACCCGCTCCTTACGGCCAGAATCTGACGGCACCGATGAGTTTGTGTTCGAAAGTACCCCTCACGAAAGGCCACCCCTCTAACGCGACCAGCGGCCAGTATATTAGTGCAAAAATATAAAATTTACCCCTCACAAGCAGCCGTATTTTATTTTGTAATATGTATCCAGAACCAATTTTATTCATAACGTGTGTTAAGTAATCCGATTTCTGTTTACCGATGTCAGGTTTTCATTACTGAAAGAAGTGTTGACTAAGGTACATGTACCACTAAGGTTAATATTATATCATTTACGCCTCACGAGAAGCCACACTTATTCCATAAAGCCGAGAAAGACTCAAATTTTAATCCATACAAAAAGGTAAGTACACGTAATCCGATTAGCCTTACTGCTGTGTTATCATGAGATGTCCGGTTTAGTCACTCTGATAATTGTTAAGATTACAATTATTGAACAGTAGTAACAGCTGACAAGTGGTGGTATTGATGTACAATACACAAGTCAGCGGGAAAATGGTTTGATAGCCTTTATGGCTTTCCTTAGTAAGATGTTGAGCTTGTTCACTTTCATAATTAGTGGTTATTACTACTGACAATAATTGTCAAGATTACAAATCCTAACAGCCGCAAGGTGCTATTGTTCAGATCAAATCTGCGTACATATTGAAGCCATTTTGGCTTCTCTCACTTAGTGTAAAGAAATGTAAACACAAATAGGGTACCAGACTGCGACTAATGAATCATGTGACAAGATCGCTGCCTTTAAAATACACATGGCATTTTGTTTAAATGCAGAAAAGTTGTTTTATCAGTCTTGTAGTTGGCAACACTGATGATTACAACCGGACGTAATTGTCAAGATCATAACAGGGTCAGCATAGTCTAAAAATAGATTTTTGCAGACACACACAGAGAGAAATTAGCACTGAACAAAACAGGGTACCAAAGACTGAAAAATCACGTGACAACACATTCCTTTACAAAGAAGGCATTTCATCCACTCTGCAAAAGTTTCATCTGCATAATTAAATTGCATACAGTTAGCAACATCCGAATAAATCATTACTAAACATTAACATGTCATCACGTAAATGGAGACGATTATTTTAGAAAAAAGTAGGTTATTCTACTCGATGATATTGGGTGAGGTGGGGAGGGGGAACTTGCCAAATGATTTTAGGTAGAAAAGACTCGAATAAAACAATTTTATGTTGAAAAGACTCGAATAAACAACATCATAACCAATAAGGAGGTTATTCAGCAGCAGTGGGAAAATGGAGCAAATGGAAAGAGAATTATGTATGTACCAAGATTTAAATGACGTTTTTGAATGGTTTTGCAATGTGCATGACAACAACACCCGCTCGCGTATCACGCTTACGCCAAGAATAAGAACTATTAATGCATATTCAGTTGAAATAAGTCTATTGTTATAACAAGAAGAACCTTTTAATAATTAATGTTACTTTTAAACGAAGATATTAAATGCTTTGAAGAATGTAGCTTTCTTACTGCGTACATTACATAAACTTCTCACAAAAAATTTATTCCCCCTCTGGAAAGGCCACCCGTCTTATAAGGCCACTTGCCCAGTGCAGAAGGGGTGGCCGTATAAGATGGGGACTATTGTACCATAAATCAAAGTCCTTATCAATACTAATATTTTTGCAATTTTAGCTTCCCCACAAAATTTGTAAACATTGTTATGGTCCCGAAAATGTGGTGATTTTACAGTATGCTCCACTTGATCAGTGCTATCATAAACTTGTACTGTTCATTTCCTCTTCATAATGCTCACCAAAGGGAGACAACTGTGTTGTGACACCTTTTATACTGGGAGTCTGTTAACCTCCAAAGAGAGCACCATATGTACTTGCTTATAAGCCAAGTCTAAACTGTACACACCAAGACCTGCCATCGCATAATGTCATGGTAGATGTAGGTCTATGTAATTTATTAGGAGTAATCAGTAGAACAAATAAAAGAAACCTTGATCTGCCAGAATATTATGAGAAAGCAGATCAGGGTCTATGTTATTTGCAGTTGAATTAGACTTATAAGCAAGTACTTATGGTAGGTAATAATTAGTAGTTTGAGTCAGAACTTAAAGTTAAGTGAAAAGAAATTAATAGAAAGTCATACAGTTTTATGGGACACATGTCAAGGTTATCACTAACAAATTTTGTGCATTAGCAAAATTTATGCAAATTATCAAGATTTTGTTGCTAACCATGACAAGTTTCATTCTATCTCCCCAGTGAAGTCCATTTATCTGTCTGTTGATCTACAGAAGAGGTGGTTTTTGCAATATTATTTTAGTTTGCTGTTTTTGTTTTCTCCATCCTCATATATATCTAATACTTGTGAAGATGCCTCTTCAAAGTCTATTATTTTTGGAACTGTTTGGTCACTGAAGCAGAACAGTTTTTTTTTTTAATAGCATAATACATCTAGTTTCCTGAATCTAATTTTCATCAAATTTATAGGTAAACTATTCCTGGACAGGAGAAGCTGCCTCTGAAATTTGTGGCATTCTGCTTGAATAGTGAAGTTTCCTGGATACCAATTTTCTTCAGACTTAATCCTATTAATATCAAGGTCAGGGGTCAAAGATCAAAGTCTCTGGACCTAAAATTATAAATTTAGGTTCCATGTTCTCAACGCTTCTCCAATCCAATCTGTATCAACTTCATAGTTATGTTACACTTGACGATGGGAGGCTCCTTCCTGATATTGCAATCAACTGATCCAAGGTCAAGATCATTGGATGCAAAACTGCATTGCAGGATTCTGCATTAACTGAATTTTCATCATATTTCACAGATATATCACACTTTGACAGTAGCAACTGCTGCTAATCAGCTCTGGGGACTGATTGGTCTAGGAACAAGGTAATGGTGCCAAAATAATTTTATTAAACACTGTAACACACACTCCAGCAGAACTGCATGGAAAGCATTCAGTTCATAAAGGGTCACAGATTCAAACCTCAAGGTGACTGGAATTTACATTTTTACTTTATTTATGCATAATAATAAATAATAATAATAAAACCAGGCCATTTTATAGATCAAGGCCATTTGAGGTAAACACATGTTTTGTATACATCTATTATTGCTGCAGTTATCAGTTATTCTTCTGCAAGCTATCTGTTACAAAGAAAAAGAAGGAAAAAACAACACAGTAGTAAAAATTGATTATTTCATAAAATTCAGAAGCCATCAAATATACATAGTAGCCAATGGCTACTTTAGCTAACACTAATGGGAACATAGACACATCCACACTTATGATATATCAGAGGATTGCTAGCCAATGACTACTTTAGCTAATACTAATGGGAACATAGACATGTCCACACCTATGTGATATCAGAGGATTGCTAGCCAATGACTACTTTGGCTAACACTAATGGGAACATAGACATGTCCACACCTTTGATATATCAGAGGATTGCTAGCCAATGACTACTTTAGCTAATACTAATAGCAACATAGACATGTCCACACCTATATAATATCAGGGGATTGCCTTAAGATGAGAGGTTTTATAGTGAGGGACAACTGTACCTGTGACTTTTGTATTGTCTGTGACACCCAGAGTGGAAGATGAAGGCTGGGAAAGTATGCCGTCACATGAGTAGGCTGATACAGCAACTGGATGCTATTGTTAGGGTACAAGGCTTGTAACACTGGTGGACCCCATGGAAGATGCATATCGGCACTTCCAGCTGAATCGTCTTGTATCTCCATAGGTACAACTGACTGCCTTCTCTGTAGGACAAATTTATTTTGCTTTATTTTATATTTCTTTGAATTTTGTATCAATATATCTGCATGGCACCGAGTCGAGATCACTACATGACTACATATGAGGTTGCAACTGGCAAAATGCTCAAACCAATGAATTGCCACATAAATAAGAGAGATGAAATGCTACAGAAATGAGAGAAATGTTACTGAAATAAGAGATGACATGCTAGAGAAATAAGAGATGAAATGCTACAGAAAAAAGAGAAGAAATGCTACAGAAATAAGAGATGAAATGATACAGCAATAAGAAATGAAATACTACTGAAATAAGAGATGAAATGCTAGAGAAATAAGAGATGAAATGCTAATGAAATAAGAGGTGAAATGCTGCAGAAATAAGAGGTGAAATGCAACAGAAATGAGATGAAATGATACTGAAATAAGTGATTAAATGCTAGAGAAATAAGAGATGAAATGATACTGAAATAAGAGATGAAATGCTAGAGAAATAAGAGATGAAATGCAAGAGAATTAAGAGTTGAAATGCTACTGAAATAAGAGATGAAATGCTGCAGAAATAAGAAGTGAAATGCTACTGAAATAAGAGGTGAAATGCTACTGAAATAAGAGATGAAATGCTGTAGAAATAAGAGGTGAAATGCTGTAGAAATAAGAGACGAAATGCTGTAGAAATAAGAGATGAAATGCTGTATAAATAAGAAATAAAATGCTGTAGAAATAAGAGATGAAATGCTGTATAAATAAGAAATAAGATGCTGTAAAAATAAGAGATGAAATGATACTGAAATGTTCCTCTGGATAATGTACATAACTAGATCAAATACAACTGACAATTAATACATTGTCAAGTGAAAATTAATACAAGTGGTATCTTACACTCTTATATAATGTGTGCCCTTGGGCAAGGCACTTTACTCCAATTGCCTCAGTACTCTGTAACCTTCTTGTTTTATAAAACACAAAACCAAACATCGTATAATTTGTAATATGTGTATGCTTTAACAATCCAAATATTTCTTTGGGTATAATTATGCTCTTTCATACCTTAAAAACAATAAATGCAGGGAAACCTCATTATAATATGGTAGTTGCAGTCCATAACTCCTGACCATGGCATGCACTGAACTGTGGCATAGTAATAATAATAGAAAATTTAATTTCTGAATCTATGAGTGGTGGGGTGAGGGGTAGGTATGGGTTAGGGGTTATAAACAAAATACATCGAACTCAAGGTGACAATTTTACTATGCTAATTTATAAAACATTCTGGATGAGGACATCCCAGTGTTTGATAAAAATTAATAATTTCTGTGTAAGAACAATTATTATGACCTGTAAGTTATAGGTTTCTGAAACTAAACAGAATTATTTTTATGTGTCAGCTTGGCTGATGTTTTGAGTTGTGCCAGGGAATAAGGTATATCAAAGACAAAAAAACATGAGCCATGATGTGACCATCTTAGTTCCAAATCTGTGTTATAATGATGCACTTTATACCAGGGTTCCCACATAGTAAAAATCTGTATTAAACCATACATCATAACCAACAGCTCGAAAATTGTTAGTCAATACTAAAAATAGATGACAATCTGTAAGAACTGAAGTTTATTCATGAACATGTACTACTAAGCACAGACATTCCAAAACTAGATGTCAATGTTAATCTAACACATCCTTTTGTACCATCAAACCACTGGATGGATCCCTGACTCCATGAAGTGCAAGGGAATGTGACTGCCCTTCCAAAATTATTTACCTCCTCAGTTTCTTTAACCTCAACGATCACATCATACCAATATCAGAGCTTTCATGTGTATGCCAACATTCTTGTATTGCCTTCTCAATATTGCCATCATTCTTGTATTGCCTTCTCAATATTGCCATCATTCTTGTATTGCCTTCTCAATATTGCCATCATTCTTGTATTGCCTTCTCAATATTGCCATCATTCTTGTATTGCCTTCTGTTCTTCAATAGTATAGTCAAATGGGGTACATACTCCACTATATATGTCCCTCTAGACAACAATATACGAGAAAAATTTCTAAGCATCTGATTTTGTACATCATAATACCTACTATAATTCTTCTTTAGAAAATATTTCCAGCATCTATTTTCAAACCATGACATTATTTACTAAACATTAATTGCACTACACCCTGATTAAATATAGCTTTATAATATTTCTTTTTTGCAAATTCCTAAGTAGCATTTAAAATAATGTGCAGATGTTTGTGAGGTAGATGATCAAAATGTTGGTGACAGAGAAAATGATATTTTAGAGGAGTGGGAAGTTGGTGATGTAACCATAAGAACAGAGCGCAGTTCACATCTATACCTGGTATATGAGCACCTGTTGCACAACTTCAAAAGTCCTGGACTATTTGAATCTATTCATTAAGGACAATGACTATGATGAAATTGCTATGGAAGCAAATACATGAGTCAATCTTCTACAAATGATGGGAAAATATGGCCTGCATAATAACTTGCTTCCAAGATTCATGAGTTAAATTTTATTTTAATTTTATAATTGTCAATTGTGACATTTAATACAGACATATAAATATTGTTGAAATGAAGATTGTTTTGTTTCATCAATAACAATAGCATTTACAAATTTTGATGCCAGGGGTGTGGGTAGATTATTTATCTATCTATTTGTGAACCAAGTCAGATACTTAAATACAATTTCATGTCTGCAATGAGTTAATCACATACATGACCTATATAAATTTGCTGTTAAGACTAAACAAAATTTCAATTATGTTGGTAGAAACTGTATTGTTCCAAAGTGATATTTGATTCATTTAAAATAATAATCAGTGTCAATATATTTTTTTTCTTCATGTGACATATCTAAATTAGGTTCTGGTGTGTTTATTTCAATCAACAATTTTTGGACAGTATTATTTCAGATATGCTAATGAATTCTAGCAACAGAATTGTGAGCTCATGAAACCAAAATCCAGGTTTTTGCACTGGTGTGATACAAGTGGAAAGGAAATTAAATTATTTCTAGCCCTGACTATAGCTATGGGACTGATCATGATGCAAGATATCCAGGTATTATTGATTGACATGCATATCTTTTATATGTTAAAACAAACTTATTTTTATATAATACCAAGAGAAACAATAACAATTATTTTTCTCCATTTTCACAACTTCTTTCATCATGTAATCAAAATATGTAATGTTTATGATGATTCAATAGAATATAATATCAAACTTTATTTGGCATGTGCCTTGTATATGCAGGACTATTGGAGCATAGATCCAGTGATGTCAACACCATTTATCCCTTCGGTCATGTCAAGGGATAGATTTCTTATTCTCATGAACTTCTTTCATCTTTGCAACAATGCAGATTTTATTGCCAGAGGTAATATAAGCAAATTTAATGTATAATACTTCTCAAAGCAAGTTATGTCCAAATGATATTATAAAAAAATTTGAAATATTAGATAACTGTAATACATGTATTTGGTTTAATTTATAAAGTATATTGATTTGGGTGAAATATAACATTGTCCCAAGTAGAATAACATGATACAAAGTGGGAACGAATATATACATTTTTTTCATACTTGTAAATAAAAATTATGTTGTATTTAATATTCTTATTTTGTAAAATGCTATCTAATGTTTATTTCAGGTGTCCCTGGTTATAATCCAGTCAGAAAACTTGGTTGTGTCTTCAGTAACATAATCACTAAATTTGGTAGTGTTTTTGTACCATATAGGAACCTGTCTTTGGATGAGAGAATGATCCCATGGAGAGGGAAACTGTCATTCAGGGTTTATAATCCAGATAAACCCATTATGTATGGTATTAAGTCCTATATGGTCTGTGACTCTACTAATGGATATTGCTCCAAGTTTCAATTGTATGTTGGTAAAAGTGATATCCCTGTAAGCAAAAATGGCAAAACATACAACCAGGTTATGGACATGATGCATACATTTTTTGAACTGGGTTACACTTTGTTTATGGACAGTTACTATTCATCTCCCAGACTGTTCCTAGATATATGGGGGTTAGGAACAGGTGCCATTGGGACTGTTCATAGCACTAGGTGAGGGATTCCACAAACTCTTAAAGACAAAAATTGACAGTTTGACAAGAGACTTACACAATGCACACTGGTTCTTTAGTAGCCATGAAATACAATGATAAAAAGCAAGTCATTCTTCTTGGTACAACAGGGTCAGTACAGACTGTTCAAACTGGCAAAAGTGACCTGAAGACTGGCCTTGCTATTGAATGGCTGGATATAGTCCATCTTTATGATAAGTATATGTAGATAGATCAGATCAAATGGTATCGTATCAATGCTTAAATTAGAGAACACTCAAGTGGTGGAAAAAAGTTTTCTTTCATATGCTCAATTTAACAGTTTTAAATGAATACATACCATATAAAATATCCTCTCCAGATGTGGTAAAAGTGCATGTCTTTAGGTGAAAATTAATATCTCAGATTGTTCAAACTGCTGGCTTTGTTGCAAACAGGTGAAAAACTGAATACTTTTACCACTGTCTATATTATGTCTTTGGCCCCTGAGATATAATATGAACTGCTTTTTGAAACATAACCCTGTAATTATAATGTTTCAATTTTAATGGAGTATAACAGTGTAAATAGTTTCTCATCCTTCGTTCATTAGCAGAAATTTCATTTCTGAAAGACAATGCAATAAGGTATTGATAAGTTTAGTAAGAAATTAAATCAGATTGATTGTCATGTCAATACAATCATATTAAATATGCAACATATTTTCATGTGTATTCCATCATTTATGTTAATAATTCCTTTCAAAAGTTTTTTCTTGCTGTTGTTTGTATTGGTTATTGATTATGTCAAATGTTTCTCTACAAACATTGAACATTTTGCACATTAAAATATGTTACTGTTTCATCCATTTTATTATTATTATTATTATTCTGTTAAGTATCTAACAATATTCCTTCTATAACTTTCATATCAAGGAAAAAGGATCATGCTTCATTATTAAAAAGGTACTGATATAAGTATTTAACATGTGTTTCAAAGAAAATTTGATGCAATAATTATTTGTATGAAGCCTGGAGAAATTGAGATAAGTAACATTATGATATGTAATTATTTTTGAGAGGAAAAAGTTATATTTTGAAAGTAAAATATTCCCCCCAAAAATGATTTCAATATGAATTTTGTAAAAGTGGTCACTAATTAATTAAATTTAAGTATTTTGGTTGCTATAGTAAAATACATGTACAGAACAAGGAAACATCCCAGTATTACAGTATTATCTGAACAAATATCATATAATTCTGTTTAATATTACTGGTTATAATGCAGTAATACTGGTGTTAATAAAACTCTCTATCAACTCTCAAAACAATTCAACATAGGCAGGTCAGGCAGTTACATTCAGCATATCGGTGCATGTCATGTGAAAATAACTTAGCACTACTCATCATCATCATCATCATCATCATCATCATCAGTCCCGTAGCCTGGTAGACTGTTGGGGCACCACACAAGACTGAACAATCAGTTTCCTCCATTCCTCTCGATTTTCCGTCTTTCTCATTGAGTCGCTCAATGTCAAGCCTGTCCACTCTCGAATGTTGTCTTCCCACCTCTTTCTCTGCCTGCCTCTCTTTCTTCTTCCTTGTACAGTGCCTTGCAGGATTGTCTTGGCAAGTCCTGATGATCATGAGACATGCCCATACCACTGCAGTTTACGTTTTTTCACTGTGCTCAGGAGGTCTTCATGAGGCCCAATGGCTTGTCTGATCCTTTGCTGTATTTCTTCATTGGTGACATGGTCTTCATATGAGATGCCGAGGATCTTTCGGAAGCATCTCCTCTCTGTGGCTTGTATCCTTTTCTTTAAGTCAGCTGTTATGGTCCATGATTCACAGGCGTAGAGAAATATGGAGATAACCAGTGAGTGCATCAGTCTGACCTTTGAACTGAGTGCGATGTTCTTGTCGTTCCAGATGGGCTTCAGTTTTGTCAGTGCTGCTGTTGTCTGCACAATCCTGGAGAGTACTTCAGGCTTTGATCCTTCATCTGTTACAATTCCCCCCAAATACTTGAACCTGTGGACTGTTTCTAGCTTCGTACCTTGGACCCTGATGTCAGTACTGATGCTCTTGGTGTTGTAGGTCATCAGTTTGTTCTTCTCTGCACTGATTTCCATGCTGTAGGCTGCGGAGGTTTTGTCGAGGCTCTCTACTAAGCTAGCTATTTCTAGTTCATTTCCTGCTAGTCTATCGTTGTTGTCGGCAAAACGTAAGTTGGTGACTGTTCTGCCTCTGATGCTGACTGTCCCTTCATGCTTTTCAAGCGCATCAGCCATGATTCTCTCCAGAAAGATGTTGAATAGTGTGGGAGAGAGCAGACAGCCTTGTCTGACTCCGACTGTCATTCTGAACCAGTCCCCTATGCTGCCGTTGAAGTATACTGCACTGGTGGCCTTGTCATACAGGTGCTCTATTACCGTGATGAGGTTGGCATTGATGTTGTACAGTCTCATGGTCGCTCACAAGGCTGCATGCCATACCCTGTCAAATGCCTTCTTGAAATCCACGAACACGTGGTACAGATCTTGCTGGTGTTGGAGATACTTCTCACACAATATCCTGAGGCTGAAGATCTGCTCTGTTGTGCTGCACCCTGCTCTGAAACCTGCCTGCTCCTCGGCAATGATTTTTGAGAAGATCATTGCCAAGGAGCTGGCAGGTTTCAGAGCAGGGCGTAGTAATACTAGGGTTAATTAAATTGCTGGCATTCTAATTGCAATCCAAATATGAATTAAAAGATATTTCTTGAGTAAAGACACTTTCTTTCATACTGCATGATTGTGAAATACTTGCATACAATTTAAAAGAGTATAAATCTATAATCTTATGTGACATACTTATAATTTTGAGAATTCTGTAACTGGATTGTATCCCATTGTTTTTACTTATAGCTGTTAAAGTAGTAGGTATCTTGCATACCTTATACAGTACAGATGTACTGACATTTTTTTTTTATACCTGTGGTAACATCCGCATCACAATTCTGCAACTTGCTGATTTACATTAGGCTGCTATGTGTACTAAAATAGCATGGCTATAACACTGCACTAGCCATTGATGACTTTATTTTGCTAAAATCCAATAGTCTGTATTGACGAAGCAAGGTATGGTTGGAAATTTGTAAGGTATGAAGGGGTTACATAGTTTTCAGCATGACTGTGATCATGCCAGATAAAACCTTTCAGAAATTGAAGGTATGAAGGGGTTACATAATTTTCAGTGCGACTGAGATTGTGCCAGATAAAATCTTTCAGAAATTGAAGGTGGGGTATGATTCATAATTGATCTGCTGCTGATATAAAAAATGTGTTCAAGACTTCTTATAAAGTTGCTGGATAATAAATACAGTACAATTTAATATGACAAATAATTTGTCCAAGGGTTCAGTGGAACACCAAGGTCTTGACGTCTAAACTACTGACTTGACAAGCATGATTGACCTCAATGTGAGCTTCAAGTGCTGGCTGTGGACAGCCTCCCCCACACGATCTCTGCTGTAACATTTCCTGGAAAGCAATATCATCTATACTGGTGATGTTGTACTGGACACTAGTGGGTGTTCTGTTCTTGTTCAATGGCTTCTGGAGAAGGTGGTCCAGAGAGCCTTCTGTTCCATTGTTTGGGGCAGCAGTAATGTTCAGCATCTCTACAATTCAAGGAAATCTGGACAATCAATTGTGATAAATATACAATTATATTCAAAACAATTCTAACATATCAAAGTGAAAATAACCTTGCAGTTACTTTCCTACTGCACTATGTTTTTCAAGGCACTTTTCAAATCTTCAATATTTTGTTTAACTTTACAACAAATTATGTTGTCTTCAGTGACAGAACTCTTTGTAGGATTTTTGAAGTGAATATTCTGGGTACATTTATCCCCACACCCAGGGTCCAGGATATAGAAAACTGCATCACAAATGCTGAACAATGTGCATCCAAAACCAAAATGTTTGAGGTTCTGCATGCATAATCTCTGACAATACAGATAGCTATGAGTGAATATTTTAATGCAAGCAAATCTATTATTAAATTAAGGAAAATTTATCAAATATTAGTCCTTTAATAGATATTGTATGTATCCTTTATTTTAACTCATTTTTCAGATTCAGGAATATTTGAATCTGCCAACTCCATTCCCTTAATTTGACACCAGTAATCAAAATTTTAAACTCCATATGAAACTTGTGATATTTAAGAATTCTGATATCATAACCATGTCTCCAGTACCAAAGCAAAGTACTGTTTCGCTGTTATCCATCGATACACTGATACCCATTTTAGCCCAATAGGACAACAAGAGGTCCAAGTTGGTCTGACATCACCCATCTAGCTTAACAGCTGATCATTTTACTAAGAGGATTATGCAGTAGGATACAAACACAATCCTACTTAAATTATCTCTCAACTTTATATTAGCCAATTTTACCTTTTTTTTGTTACTTTATTCTCAGAAAAATTCTTTCCAACGATAAAGGCATAAATAAATATGCATAGACTATTGCTCATAACTGAACTCATCCAAATTCTTGATGATATAAACCTTTTTACAAAATTGTATTAAATCATAAGAGAAATGTAGTCTTTAGATCTAGAGAAGTGACGAGTTTAGCCAATCAGATGCAAGATCATCTAGTTAATATGTGTAGATCTCACTCATTATACAACCTATGACAATGACAATGTTAGCTTATTTAACCAAGTTTCAGCAAAATCATATTCAAATTTGTTCTCCAGAGAGGCAACACACAACAGCCAATCAGATTACAATATTATGTACAGATCTTATTCATAATCTAACTCATCCACCATCTGCATAATACAGTAAAAACTGTCATGAGTGACCTCTGCTATGAGCAACCACACCTGTCATTTCCGACCACAATCGTAATGCACGGATCGATTTTATTATATAAACACTCTGTTATGAGTGACCACCTGCTGAACGTGACCAGTGACCGCGATGTCTTGGCAAAATATGCATTTTGACACTGCTATGAATGACTGCATTGCAAAAGCGAGGATAAACTCCACCGACATTTGCTTAATCCCTGTAAGAACAACTGCTCATACTGTTCTAAATTTTAAATTATTGTTAAAAAAATAGGCTGGCTACCGATGTGTTTTATAGCTTTTGTCATAAACCAGACTAAAGTATACGTAGATTATTTCCTAGTCTGGTTCCCTGCTTCATATGCTCCCTGCGTTGTTCTCCACTATTCATATAGGGGTGAGCAATGCAGGGAGCATACAAAGCAGGGAACCAGACTAATTATTCCTGCACTCAGCCTGCTTCCCGGCCTTAATCACAGGACCTGACATCTATGTGAATGACCATATCGCGAGAACAGACAGACACCACTGACCTATATGTAATCAATTGTTACAACGACCGCTTGATTAGTAACGATTGTTCTGATCAAAAACAAGCATAAAAGGAATATTTTTTTTAAAAAAAGGATTGTTGCTACCAGTGATAGATTCTACAGTCTGTAAACCTGGCTAATGTACATCATGAATTGACGTTGTGGAGCCAAAGTTGACATAGTTGTCGCGTATATTGTTTGTCTTTAGAGTTAATCCGTGCCGAAGTGAATAAGGTCTATTAAACCAGCAAGAGAGAATCATTTGTGGGATTTGATTGATAGTGTTCAAGACTTGTGATGTTTGTTGTTTTTCCCCCTAATCTTAAGTGATTACATCTCAATCACAAAGCTGTTGTCTATTCAAGTTGGTGTGACCGGGTTATACACTTAGCTTATAGAGTTAATCCTAGTATGTAATCTTTGAATGAAGCCGTTGACTTTTGTCTCTGAGTAAATGGTTCTGTTTCTGGATGAGATAATTGCGTCTTTTTATTTCATTAATTGTTAGATATGCAATGCACATGTATAGATTTTTCATATTTTCCCACAGCCCAGTCGAAAATGTTTTTACGTTCAATATTACAACTGAGCACTAATAATTTTAACAGCTAGAACCTTAATGACAATGAACGAACCTCCAACTAAAAAGAGACAAATTTTAAGGCTGGAGAAATTAATTATTGTAACTGAAAGAAGTGCAAAAGAGCAGACCACTCACAAAAAAGTGGTTTAAACATCAGTAAAACAAATTTAGGTTGTTATAAAGGAAAAGGAATAATTCAGAAATGACTTCATATGCTAAAATATGTGATCTGCAAATGGAAATGTGATTTCATGTTTAATGATAGAAGTATATCATTGCTATATAATTTTGTTTTCAGATGAATGCATTCAATATTTTAGCATGAAATATTAATAAAGAATAGAATATATGTACAGTGATTGTGGTTATTTTTCTTGAAATTATTCTGAAACTGGACTTTGAAAACTTGTCTTTTTGTACAAGCCTGCTATGAGAGACCACCTGTCTTGAGAGACCACTTTTTGTTGGCAGAAGGGGCAGTCTTTCATAACAGGTTTTACTGTATAATATTATTCAATGAATCTAATTAAAATCTGACCTGAACTATTGTTGCTAGATAGTTAGCAAGATTAATCAGTCAAATACATAATCCCACCATTAATATATGCAGATCTCACTCATAATCAAACTCAGAACAGATCTTGATGACGTATATTTACCAAGTCCGATCAAAATCCTACAAATAATACAGACTCAGGTGCAAGTTCATCTCATAAATTTTCCTCATAATAAAACTGACATCCAAAATCTTGATGATATTAGCCAATTTACCAATTGTAATTAAAATCAGGTCAGAAATGCCACCTCTCTTAGTGGTAAGAAGTTCAGCCAATAAAATGGCGATATCACTTAATTAATATGCATATATCGTTAGATAACTGCTATGGTTTTCAAGCCATTACAGCAATTTTTAAAAACCTTTTACTGCAACCAAAACCACTTTAGACAGACAAATGAAATTAGGTATGCATGTTTATCAGCCTATGTAGATAATGTTTATCTACATGTAGATAATGTCTTTAGCTTTTCATGCAACTGTAGCAATTTTTTTTCTTTTTTTAAAATTGTTTTCATGTTTTAATTCTTGGGAGTTAAGACTTTGTGTTTGGTTTGAGGTGAGGGCATACATGTTTTATGAGTACAAATCTAGTTTTAAACTGAATTCAAGTTGTTTTCCTAGAAAAGAATAGGATATTAGTATATATCATTGTGTAAACAGATGTAGCACAGTCTAATCTTGTTAATTACACCTTTGTGTGTCTGACTAGTGTATTTTTATAACACTTTGATGAGAATATTGCCAACATCATTAAACAAAACTATTCACCCAGTTAGAAAAAATCTCAAACATTCCAATTATTTTCACACTTTCTTTAAAGGAATTTTTCAAAATGTACTGAAACAAAGAAATCAGAAACAATACCGGTATACTAGATTATGAAGTCTTCCAGATATTATTCTTGGAAATGGAATGGGCACTTTTAATCACTTTAACATTAAGACCTGTGGGAAAAGTAATTTTTGAATGGAATGTAACATTTCAATAATTTCTTTTTTAAAGCTAGTAAATACAAGTCTGGTTTTGGTGCTTTATTGCATAGCAACATAATAATAATAATAATAATAATAATAATAATAATAATAATAATAATAATGATCATAATAATAATAATACTTTATTTATAGAGGGTGACTCATTAGTCAAGGACTATTCTCCCTTGAGGCCCTCTTAAGGAGAGTATAACAATGTGAATTATATGAAAGATAGCAATAATTACTGTTTATTTTAACAAATTCCTTGGATCCTCCTTTTCTCCTTTCTTAAAGATAGGTGCAACCATTGCACATTTCAATGTTCTGGAAATTTACCACTCATTACACTTAAGTTTATCATATGTGTTAATGACTTTGTTATTACTGGTGCAGCAATTTATGAATTTGTGGACCAATACCATCCAATCCAGAGGATTTATTAATATTCACCTTAATGAGCATATCAAAAACATTAGCTTCACTAACATTAACTATTGAAAAATAATTTACATCAGGAATTTTAGCTCTTATAAATGACAGAAGAGCATCAAGTTCAATTGGGATGTTAGTCTGGTTCTGAATACTGTTACTGGAGATGCTTGTGAAGAAATTGTTGAACATTTCCACAATGTCTTGTACAGACATTGCTATATCATCATTTTGCTTAAGTCTAGGAGGAAAACAACTGTTCTTGAGTGGGTTCAGCTCTTTTAGATGCTACCACAATATCTTGGTACTCTTACTTTCATCAATAGCCTGTTAATAGTAGTTATCTATTGCCTTATCTATCAGGTGCTTAGTTTTATTCCTCCACTTTCTATAACTTTTCATGTCTTTTTTCTTGTGGAAATAATCTCTTCGGTGCCTAGCTTCATTGATCTCAGGGGTAATCCACTTGGGTGTAATTTGGTGTTTAACCCTTTTTGTTTTAATTGGGGCATGCTAGTCTAAGGCTGCATTGAACATCTGATACCATTTGTCTAAGGCAGTGTTGACATCAGCTATATTGCAGACTGATTGGAAGGGTTTGCACACTAAATCATTGAAGAACATTTTCTTCATGAAATTGTTTAAAGTCTCTGTATTGTATTTCAATGTCTTGACCATGTTTAGATGATTTGGGAACATGTCTAGTTATACAGACTAGATAGTGGTCATGCAGTGCATGGGCTGGCACATTAATTTCACTTATGTTTTCAGGTTTATTAGTATAAACATGATCAAAGAAAGTAACACTTTTATCTGTTATTCTAGTTGGAGTGGTAATTAATTGAGTAAAGTTTAAAGTTTCAAAGTTGCTTATCCACATTAATGGTGGAGTTTTTATGTAGTCAACGTTAAAATCACCTAATATGATAGTTTCTAAATCTTCCTTTAGTAATGCTTTTGAATTTGCACCTCAGATCTATCAATCCAATCAGTTGTGGAACTAGGTGTCCTTTAAACTGAACTTAAGAGTATTGGTTTTGATTGGGCAAGAGTTACTTCGATCCAGATATTCTCTACCCCAATCGTTTCTAGATCAATACGTCTTTTATAACTAATGGAACTGTCTACAAAGAGAAGAATACCCCCACCCCCACAAGGATTTTCTATTCTTTCTTTCAAAGTTGAACCCCTGTATTTGGAGATCCAAATCATTGAAACCATCAGAGAGAAAGGTTTCACATAGACCCAGTAGTAAGTATGTTTAGTGTTGAAGCAATTGGAGTAAAATGCCTTGCCCAAGGACACGTCAAGGTAGATGACCCAGGATGATCTGATGGTAGGAT